>OX377620.1:3854815-3898154 GCA_947397865.1 Polietes domitor
TACCAACCAAACGGCTGCGCCTAGAATAATAATATTAGAAGTATACATTCCTCTAATTGTGTAAACATATAAAACAAATAGATTTTCGAAAGTCATACTTTGAAGAGGGTAAAATGGAAAACGGATAAAAATGGTACCAACCAAATGCCCGTAGTTAGAATAATGGAATTTGATGTATAAATTCCTCTGACTGCATAGTTTCGAAAATTAAAAGATTTTTACTTCATTTGCTTTTACGTTACAAAATGGATAGAATCATGAAGTTAGTTTATCTTGCACTGTGTAATGGCTTTTAAAAATGTGTACTTTTGAATTAAAATATGATGGAAATACAACCAACCAAACGGCTGTAGCTGAAAATGTACCCTTTCTTCCCAAATATTTACAGTTTTTAAGCTTTTTTGAAGATTGCTGCCTTATTTTTACTTTTTGAACTGACTTTGAGTATTATTTCGATATATAGTGTAAAATTGGTAGCCTTGTATTATAAGCGTGGTTTGAAATAATACAAATATTACATTTATTTATAAAATTATTTTTTCAATATTTTTATAGCTTCACTCTACAGAGTAGGAGGGTGTATATAATTTGGGACAGAAAAAATGTAACGCATTGTAGAAGTGACTTGAGACCCTAAGTATGTTTGAACGAAATCCGTTTCACGACTTTTTGAGATGCTTCAGCCATGTCCATCCGTCCGTCCGTATGTCTGTCTGGATGGTGTACACGATAATTCTCGAAAGTAGCTAAATGATCAATTCAAACTTTCCACATGGTAATATTTTTCTCAAACTTAGTTTAAGTTCGAAGATGGTACCCATATTCCTATGTTAAATTGAAACATTCAGACGGATATTCAGAATTAGCTGTGTTTTGGTATTTGATAATGTGTTTATAATCACTTTATGTGTACTAAGTATAACGGATTTTGCCGCGCCCCTTCTAGTACCTCCCACACAAATCACCCCAGATTACGTAAAATTTAAGCTGTTATAACTTCTATAGAGATAATCTATATACTGTGAAATTCGATATTTAACAATGCTTTTATTGAAGATACATTCGCATGGAATATGGGCAATATTACCACACCCCTTTCTGGTACCTCCCACCCAAAAGGGCATAAACTTTGGGTACAATAACACCAATAAAAAAATGTTTTTATAAGCTCTTTAAACCTAAAAAATATTTACGTTTTAGCCACGCCCCTTCTTACACCTCCCAGACAATTGTCTCTATCCTAGGTAATATTAAATCCTGCATAGTGCATGGGAATCCATTACGACTTGATATTTTTGATCATGTTTTTACAAATGTGGAAGCTGGGACCATGTGAAACCTAGCACCTTCCTTACAAATTATCCTGCTCTACGTTATGTTTAATTCCTTATAACTTCCATACATATGTTCTATGAGAGTGATGGTATGTATAAGTCGGTTTAGCCGATTGAAGCTTACTTACTTGTTATTTGTTTTGGTTTGGCTATATTAAAAGAATTAACATTTTTCTGTAGTGTTAATGCACTTCTACGAAAAACGAAAGTCTCTGTGGAATACAATCCATTAACTCAGTTTTTACTTGGTTTTATCTATTTTTCCCATTTTTACCCTTGAGAAGAACAACTCTGTGGCTTGCACATTTTCAGGGAACGTGGAATAATCTCAGTACTACTTGGGGTACAATATAATCGTGTCCCTCAATTTTGACGACAACATTCTCATTTTTAAAGGAATAATGATTCCATCAAACCAAAGTGTTATTGTTTAAACATTCTAGTAAAATGAAACTTCTAGAAAAATGTACGACAGTATCCTTCACAGGACTGGGGATTGTTTTAAATCCCATTCGGATAGCTTCTTCCTGCGGCGTGTTGGCATCCACGCAAACTATTGCCATTTGGTAGCCAACCTTTTTTGGAAGTCATAATTTGGAGTTTTCAACATGAGAACTCGTATAAAAGCATTAGCATCTAATTTATCTTATAGGTTGTTTAGTTCTATACGACCATGTACAAGTGTGGGTGTGGGAAAATGTTCGTATTCATATGTGTGAGTGGGTGTTTCATAAGTTCAAATTAATATAAACACTCACACATGACCTTATGTATATATGCAGATCTCCATGTACAGGACAGGACTGCTCCTTGTGGGTATGTGTGGATGATATGAAAAATCATTGCTAGCCAAGGAACAAAAAAGCATGTGCCCTCGCTTGCAGCTATAGACGAGTTATACGGTTATCAAGGGAAAATTATCATCTGCCACAAATCTTAACAAAATATCCGCATATCCATCCCGTTCAACTTCTGGCCACATTTGACTAAAACCTCAAGATGAGCAAACGTACCAGGAGACATCCCGTATGTGGATGCAAACGAAAAATTTTATATGCTGCCATTAATGGACTTGTACTGTGTTCTGTGTCAGACAAAGGCATTGTGCCCGCTCAGGGTACGGGAACTATGCATCTTCTCCACGAGGCCATAAAGACCCTTTAAATATTTTGGCTAACCACCTTCAAACCCTGATGTGCCAACCAGTTTCCCACTGGGATGTTATCATCTTATCATGCTGCAAAAATATTTCTCATTTGGTTGCTTAATAAATTTGAGTAGTTCTCGTGACGGAGAAGAAGAGGGAGAGAGAGAGAGAGCAAATTACGCAAAAAGAGGTGAAGAGCAAAAAGCGCATCATCAAATGCCAAGTCTCGTTCAAAGGTACTGGGGTACTTAAGTTTCACGGTTACTTGCAAGCAGAGAGTTCATTAGCTACCAAAGGATTTAATTACTTACACCGTTAATTTAGCACCACTCGCTTTCGCACTGTTGCACAAGGCAACCATTCTGCTTTCTCCACTCGTACGTATTAGAGAAGAACAAACTTTTCCCAGAGTTTACTTTGCAGCCAAAAAACCCAGTCATACATAAATATACGGAAGCCCTCGTAGATATAAAAAAATATATATTTTTAATTTTGTGATACACTGAAAGAAATCCACTCTCAATCAGGAATATTTGTGATACTAGGGGAGCTGACATTAGTAAAACAAAACGCGTTTGCGTAATATTAATATTATTATTAATATTATTACTCATAGCTAGGGTTTGAGGTTTACCGGAAAAACGTGAATGCGAAACTTCATTCCCGGGAATCATGGGCTTAAAAAATACTATGTTGTCTCTAGACGAAAGAGTCACATGCACTAATGACTAACACCTACACTAAACTAAAAAATGTTTAATGAAACAAGAAACTCGTATATTTCAAACAAAGAACTAGAGTGATAGAGACTGTTATGACGTATTTAATTTAAAAGATTCGTTCGTCTACAGACGAAGCTATTTTACAGAAACATGGGGAAATATTCGAAAACAAATTGAAACATTTATCAATGTGGAATACAAACAAACAAATTCTTAATATCCATAACAACTAATAATACAAAAAAGATTGAAAAAGTTGCAGTCATTATTTATTTAAAAAGTTCAATTCGTTAGTTTTAATGATATCTTATCCCCATTTATACACCTTACTGGTTTCATATGTAAGGTAAATACTAATATTAACAATTTCATGCCTCTATCTGTATTAATTTAGCATTAACAATCATTTCAAATTTCCTCCCTTAAATAGTAAAAGATGAATAAACTAAGTAAATAAGGGGGAGATTTGAAATTGTTGTTGATAGTAAACTAATACAGAAAGAAGCATACAAATTGGGCCCCATTCTACTCTATTACAACTAAGAATACCTACTTGGAAAGTGATCTATATGGGCCTACAAACCCATTTTTATTATTACCCCTCTAGGAAACACATTTTACATCGCAAGTTTTTCAAATTTTGCTGATTATATTATATCTCAACCAAGAATATATGAAAGTCAAATACATGTGTCCATACTTTGGTATAACCTAAGTGGGTTAACCAAAATTACATCTTACATCGGATCTTGATCAAATTTTGCAGATCATGATATGTGTCAACTGGGAAGATCTGCCGTGAATGATAACTATAGGGTGTTTTTTATTGAGGTATAGAACTTCGAATTGAAATAAAACACAAGAAAATCGTTTTAATGTCCATCAATTTGGCTTTATTGGAAGGATAATTTTATGCCATTAATGTTTAAATATGATTTCGGGCATGTGGCCGCCGCGGCTAATTCTACAGGTCCAATTTTCAACCACTCCAATTGCTGTGCACGGTGGCGAATCGATTCATTCGGGTCCTCTTCAACACTTTGCTCTACAGCGGCAATTGTTTCTTCGGTGCGCACTGTTCGACGTCTCTGCGGATGCGATTATCACATAGAGTAAACGTAGTGCGAAAACGATCCATGGTTAACCGAATTAATTGCTCTGATGGACGATTATGTCGACCATATGGACGGAGCTTGCAGTGAACTTCGCGAACTGAACCATTACTTTCGAAATAAATTTGCACGATTTGCAAGCGTTGTTCTTTTGTCAACCTGTTCATGATGAAATGGCAAACCAAACTAAATATAATATATCACTTGACAGCTGACAAAATGGCCGCCAGTTAAAAAAGTGATGCCAACTTAAAGTTCTATACCCCAATAAAAAACACCCTATAGGCCCATGTTTTATCACAGGCCCCAAGTGTTGTTATAGGCCCCCTTCAAATGACCGTCAGATTCATCCTATTACCGCTGTATAATCTGTAATAGTCATTGGATCTTGATCAATTTTTCCAGGTCATGTTATATTTACTTTACTCAGAATGTCTGCCGAAAAATTGGATCAATTACCATATTATTACCATATTCGTTAAATTTGTCTAGAATGAACTGCATAAAAGTTGTGGTGTAGGGTATTATAGAGTCGGCCCGCCCGACTTTAGCCTTTACTTACTTGTTTTGTATTGGCAATTTTTCTTGAAATTTATTAAGAAATTTATTTAAAATCAGTGCAACTTTTTATTCAAATTAACAATTAAATAGGCCAATCTTACTATTGATTAAAATATGTATGTTTGTTTTACCATCACATTACATTTGTTTTTCTTTTTAGATATAACAATGGAATAAAACACCAACTGATCTACATCCACACTATTTCTCTCACTGTATGTGTCTGATTAAAAAGAAGTTTGTTAAACATTTTAGTTATTTCAAAGCAGTACAAGCTGATGACGATGTGTACGACTGACTACTTCAGAAGATGAAAAAATCATGGTGAACGAGCACAGATTCTGCCTCAACTTTTAAGACGGCACTTAAAGGAAACTTCCTTGAGACAAAATGAAACAACATTTAATTAGTGATGTGCGAAACAACCTCTGTTTGCACTCGGAACAACATCACAAAGTAAATTGTAAATTGGGTACCAACACGACATGCTACTCCTCCAGCATCAGCACGAACAACAACAAGTGCACAAAATTAAAGCGGCCTGCCGTCATTGGACCACTCCTGCGTTTGTGGAAAATCAAAAGATTTCCAAAATCGACAGTCTCCGGATAAGCATCGAATAAATCTTTTGCCATTCAATCGTTGTTTTTGTGCTGAATGAGTTGGGTGAGGGGGGAGGGGAGATTGGTTAACGAATCTTCTTGCAATGACAGCAGATAAATTTTACCCAAGGGGGTAATCGCCGGCAAGTGAGTGCGGGGCACAAACTTAATGTCCCTCCCATGTCATGTAATACAAGTGTTCGGAGGATGATGATGATGTAATCATGAGTATACACTCCTTAACCCATTTTATGGCAGCCGCTTGCCTCGGTGGTGGCCTGGCTTGGCTTGTGCTACAAGGGTGTTGTTAGGTTGTCGTCGTCGTCATCGTCCTTGTTTCTTAAATGTTTTAGGTGTCACATTGCGAAATGCGTTTCCAATTGCCATTTAATCGTTTCAATTTAGAAATAAATTGCTTTTTCCGTTCGAAACAGATTTATTGGTAACAAATTACCGACAGATACTCAGATACGCCCACACCGCCTCCAAGGTATTGGATCTTCCAAGGAAACGAACCAACAAGCCAACGAACAAACGCTTGTAATTGAGATTGCGATTTGTTGTTGTATTCATCAGCCACCAGCCAAGTAGAGAACCAAATAAACTAAAAGTAATAATAAAAGTGCAATAAACAATAACAATGGCAGAGACAGAGACAGAGACAAACGAACATACGAACAGGCTGACAAGCAGTCAACAATATGCTCTAATAAACTAAAACCGCACTGTAAAAATCAAATGAAGTTGATTCCTCGCTCATCCCGGATGCCATCCAACACATCCTTGTGAATGTCGGCGCAGTACCGACCCACCGACTGACTGAATGAATGCCTGTCTTCGACTGTCTTCCAGCTAGTATCGCCATAATATTTTATTTTATTGTGCCGACTGCGGGTATGCTCAACGTTGTACATTTACATTTAGTTTTACATTCGAATGTTTGGCATGACATGTCATTTGAATAAATATGAATGTAAAATAGAGTAACTAGCGGGTGGGACCAGCAGGCAGGAGGCGGGCGGGCGGATGGTTGGGTGAGTGGATGTGTGTGGCATATGTGAGGTTAAGTGGTAATTGCCACAATTTTATTTGCACTTATTTTGCGGTTAAGACGACGGTTTCGCATTCAATGCGACTCTATATTCATACAATTACAGTAGGCGCAATATAAATTGTGACAGCAATCAAGGGTTGGTCGACATGTTATAATGCTGGATTTTGTGCATGTAGGGAGGAGTTGTCATTATCTTGGCGAAAGTGCCTCAACTGACATAAACAGAATAAAGCTTAAATCAGAAAATTTTATATCCACCAAAATGTTTAATTAAATAAGACTGTCGTTTTCATTACTTCAGCGATAATTTCAATTCAATGTCTCTTAGATTTTTCATTATTCATTCATTTATTCGATTAAATAAATGTTGAGTATAATTCAACGCTGTGTATCGAGTTATTTAACTAAAAAATTATTGAAATGGCTCTAAAATATTTGTGTAACAGAAGCGTTGGTTCATTTAATACGATTATAAAAAGGAAATTTGACATTATTAACTTTTATTAATTAAACGGGCCGATTAATACACATTGTTACAATGGAGCTACGATAATTAGAAGTTCTAAATTCAATTCAGATTGGATTTGTATGAGAATTTCTGTACATACTTCACGTATTAATATGGTAGTCTCTGGAAAATACAATTAATTATTAAAAAGTTCTTGAAGCCACTTTCATTACACTCCACGAGAGTATTATGTATTTGTGCATTTTGTTTGTAACACCCAAAATGAAGAGACATAGACCCATTGTTAATTATACCGATCGACTTAGAATCACTTTTTGAATCGATTTAGCGATGTCCGTCTGTCTGTCCGTCTATTGTTGTAATCACGATACAGGTCGCAATTGTAGGCAGAACCAAATGAAACTTTGCACAACGAAGTTTTTCAGGATAAGGACGAACGCTATTTAATTTGAAGAAAATCGGTTCCGATATAGCCGCCATACAAATTTCGCTCCCGATTTGACTTTTTCCGCTCTAGAAACCACATATTGTATCATATTATCTTCAGATTTGGCAAAACATCGGTATAAATAACAATGGGCCTATCTCCCCTCCTTTTGGGTGTTACAAACAAATGCACAAAGACATAATACTCTCGTGGAGTGTATAACTAGGAAAATAGGACAGATCGGTCCAGATCTATATATAGCTCCCATTAAAATTCCGCTCCCGATTTGACATTTCCACTCTATAAACCACATATTTAACAGTTCATCTTCAAATCTTTCAAAATATCTTATATTTCAACTAGAAACACCCATGGTGAACATTGGACAGATCGGTTCAGATTTACATACAAATTTCGCTCCCGGATAAACTTTTTCCCACCCAGAAATCACGAATTTTGACTGACTTCTTCAGCGAGCATAACACATTATATTTGAACTGGATGAACTTATTGTGAAAGTTAGTCACTTTATTCCATGTTTGGATATAGCCCCGAGACAAATGTTCTTATCGATTTGACAAATCGGACCAAGTCATATTAGCCTATGATTAGGAAACATACAAAAATTCTTCCCGTTTTCACTTTTTTACCGAGTTGCCCCGCCCGACTTTAGCCTTTTCTTACTTGTTTTAAATTGTCAACTAGGGTATCCAACCGATTAAATTTTATTCGATTAATCGAATATTTTTTGTCAAATATTTGTTCGAATAATGAAAAAATAAAAATAAAATAACGAGTAATTCGAATAAATTCTCCGAAATAATCGATATTATAAGTTTTGCCTTAAAAAACTAATGAAAACGTTGCCTGCTTTGTATGATAAATTGATTTTGATTAGCAAGTTTGCTCCATTTGGGTAAAAAAATATGAAACACCAAATATAAAATCCAATAACCACTATTTTTTCGATTTTTAAATTATTTTGTCATGTAATGGCAGCCATATTATGAGAAAATATCTAAACAATTCGCGAACCTGCAAAAAGTATTTTTTCTTGACAATAAGAAACAAGTAAAAAGGCAGTAAGTTCGACCGGGTCGAATCTTAGGTTGGGCCATTTTAAATTTGAACTACCGATTACTTCGACTTTAAAAGGTAGAATAACATTCATTTTTATTTTCAGGTTTATGTTTATGGGACGCGTCCGATGGGTTTTCGCTTCGCCCAATGGGCTGAAGATTGTTTCGCTGGAGATGAAGAATTTTACCGAAAATCGTGTTTTCAGATGAAACTGATTTTCATCTAGGTGGCTATGTTACCCACACATGTCTATTGATAAGCCAATGGATCCACAACGAGTCACTGTTTGGTTTTGGGCTGGTGGCCCAACGGTGAGCGTTACAGTGTCATGTTCAACGAATTTTTGTTTCCAAAAATTGGACGATATTTGGTTTCAACAAGACAGGGCCACCTTTCACACAGCCAATGCAACCATCGATATTTTAAGCCCTGTTTTTGAAAATCGAATAATCAGCCTGTGGGGGCCATAAAGGGCATGAAACATGAAATCGAAAGTTGCCATTGAAGAGATTCGAGCCGGAACAATCGAAAATGTACTGAAAAAATAGGTTGATCGGATGAGGAACTGCCGATCCAGTCGTGGTAGTCATATGAATGATATTGTGTTCCATTATTAAACGGAACAAAGTTCAACCTTTCCAATAAAACCAGATATTTTAAAAAGTAATCAGTACTTTTTAATAGCCGATTCTAATTTAAAATGTTACATAGCCCATCCTTATACCACCTCCAAAGTATTACCGGCAGATTAGAGGCTGTCAACTTTAAATAGAAGTGGGGTACATTATAAGGAAAATTATGATATTTTTATGCTTATTATGATATATTCAACTATAAGGTTCACATATACGCACTGTTTTAAATAAATTGTGATGCTTCATTATACATTCCAAGTTATGCTTGAACATGCAAATATCATTTTCGATTTGACAAATTGGACCAGGTCATATTAGCCTATGATTAGGAAACATACAAAAATTCTTCCCGTTTTCACTTTTTTACCGAATTGTGTATCATATAGTCGGCAACTCCCGATTTTAGCCTTTCCTTACTTCCTTAATTATGAATAATTTGATAATAATTTTGAGAATAATTCTCATATGAATCGAAAATTATAGAAGAAATAGAATTCATAAATCCATCAGAAATTACGTTTGATGGTAAATATCATCACTGTGATAGTGGTCTATGTCACAAATCCAAAAAAATGAGATATGCAATTTTTTCACTATACTTTGATCAGATCTTTAATTTAAGAAGTTTTCTTTTTGACATTTATAAAAAATGTTACAATGACATTTCTCATTGTATGCACATCAAAATTGTCTTTAGTGGTAGTTTGAAAGGAGTATAAGTCACACTATATCCACGTGTGGTGATATAAACAAACATTGCGTTTTGTGCTTCGGTGGAAAAATATTTTTCAATTGACTCAAACATAAGCCATTGCAGATCTCAGAACGGATAAAGTGTAACTTAGACCGCTAGCGTATATAGTAGAGTCTTACGCTTTATTCATAGATTTCGTTCGTTTTTTGCAATTTTAATAGCATACAGGATGATGACAACTACATTGTGTTAGCATAAATATAGGGTCCGCCATCTAACGTTTTTTTTTTCAACTATTCAACCGTTGGACTATTATTTATGGGGTGCCCTCAGCAGCCATTTGAATGCAATTATTTTCCATTATTAACCGGAAGGATTGTACTTTCAAATAAAAATGAAATTTGAGAAAATAATCAATAGTTTTTTTATAGCATTTTCAAAAAAAAAGTTATTTGTTGAAATATGTGGTTTCTAGAGCGGAAAAAGTAAATCATAGGAGACATTGGTATGGGATCCGCCATCTAACGTTTTTTTTCAACTATTCAACCGTTGGACTATTATTTGTGGGGTGCCTGAGGCAGCCATTTGAATGAAATTATTTTCCATTATTAACCGAAAGGATTGTTCTTTCAAATTAAAAAAGAAATTTGAGAAAATATTCAGTAGTTTTTTTATAGCATTTTCAAAAAAAATATTTGTCGGACCCTATATTTTTAGCTTGAGTTTAAAATATATTTTATGCGGGCATATTCTGAGGATTTTTCTTCACTTTATTTATTCATTCAAAATTATCATAATTATTCCTTCATCAATGTACTGTCGAATAAATCGATTTAATTGCAGCTCCGTACCAATCTAGTTTGCCCTTACTGTAGATCGACTGTGGTGTTTGGAAAAATGAATAGTTTTTCGCATTGTGTGGGTTGTTCGGTTGATTGCCAGTTATGTTTGTATTCATTTGTTTTGCGGTTCGAAAAACTATTTTCAAATGGAAGCCAAGGCACAAAGAACGACTACCAAGCCGATATAAGCCATACACGCCACAAAACGAAACTATTCCACTATTCCATATATATGTACGTATGCCAAGCATTTACCAAAAATGAGGGGGTCTACTTAAATATATAAATGTATGCACATACATATGTAGTATGTGTGTGTGTACAACAAATGAAATGCCGTATTTTGCATTTCATGAGAAATCCAACACCAGCCGAAAACAAACATCATCCTTCGTCCTGCGTCCGCTATTTCAGTAGTTGGTGTACGTACAGCCATTTTGCTAATTTGGTTATTTATAGTAATTTCATAAATTCTGAGCTCAGACAAGGACACTCCGACCCCCACCGACCGCAGTTACTATTACTGTAACATTTCCCACTAACACTACTTTATGGGACTTGTGTACACATGGACATCAAGACACCAGGATACATATGTATGTGAACGTGTGTTCCAACTACGACTGGCAGTGCTTAGCTAATCCCGAGATAGTTACAAAATGTGTTCAATTTCATTGTTGTGTTTGGGTCTGGAACCCTTTCGGAATTAATGCATCTCAAAAGGCATCGAAAAATTACACACTAAGCTTATTGTTTTTTGCTTCTCCGCTCCATGGAATAGGCTATTAAAATTTGTTAGTTACAACCACCAACCCACAGATTATGATTAGCAAAACGTCTACAGACGTGCATGTGTGTGGAGACCTGATGGGCGGCGGAATTGCTTTTTGGAAGAAATTGAAAGCACTTTGGCTTCCTCCACGGTGCCACCTCCACTTGAGACATTCCGTCTTTGTATTGTGTCTCCAACTCCTCCTCATCACCGCGGGGAGAAGGATTTATTTAAATTTAAAACCTTTTTCGTTACTTTCACATAAATTGTGCTTTATTTGCGATTATTACGCTGCTACTTTATTGGCTTTGGCTGGCTGCCCGTCCATCCGTCCGTCTGTTCATTCGTCTGCTCTCCTTCACTTGGAATGATGTTAGCAAAGGATGTTGACTGTGTATGTGTGTGTGTAGTTTAAAGTTAAAATCTCTTTTATGGCTTCACGGGTTAGTCCTTGGCCGTATAATAAAATACCAGTAGTTTTCACCACTACTCACGTCGTCCATGCTTGTCTGTAATTGCAGAGATTTGCTTATTTGGTAGTAGTTTTTGATTTTGGGCATGTGTTTGTGCTTGTGGCTGTGTAGATGAAGGCACATACGGTCATGCCGGAAAGGACCCCCACATGTATAATCAAATGCAGAAAATCATGGACACACAGTTGACAGGGTCTTATACTCGATTTTTCAAATCCGGTTTAAAGACAATACAAGCTATTGTCGACTAGTTTCGGTGATGTTTTAAAGTAAAAGTTGAACTGTCACGTGTGGTACATTTCTTTATATTGCTATTTCTCACAGAGTCTCCAAAATGGAGTCAAGATTTGCGATGTCTACGGCAAATGCAAGAACATTCTCATCTCAACTCCCGCATTCAAGGCTGAAGTCTTCGCTATTAAGGAAGCATGTAATAAACTCTTCATTTTGGCCACTATGGGTGGCATAGGAATTTTTGCCATGCTGCCAATTTATCTCTACGTTTCCATCGCATAATCACATATTAAATAGCTAAACTATTTGTCCAAATTCACCATTATTTGTAGACAAAGAACTGAACGAAATGGTAGACAATTTGGCTGGGATTGGTTCTAAATTTCTTAGTCGGAAGCAATATAGTCTGTTTAAAGTGATATATTCATTAGTGAGGTCACAAAATACACGGGCTACGAAATGTTTGGAGTCTAAAATGATGGGATAACTAGGCACCTTTGCCATTAGTGTTGATGACCGCCGTATTTCAGAATCCTGTGGCGTTTATAACCACATATAAAGACTAGCTACCTCAAAAACATTTACGAGATGTGACCATTTTCTCATAGGTTTACATTGAAATTTCCAGAAAAGTTAAATGTTAAAAATCTATTACATGTTAGTATAAAGACACTGAATTTTGAATACATATCAATGTAGTAGGTAAGGTGGTAAATAATAAACAAATTATTCTACTGTTTAATGTTAACTTTATGTAATCCAAAAATGGGGTTAGATATTGTTAATAGACATCAGTTAGGTTGTCAGAATCAAAATAGAACACTAAATAATTGTTCATATTTGCATTGAAGTCATAAATAGTAATAGCCGAGTAATAATCGTGACAATCCTGCTGAAATGTAAACAGCGAAGAGATGCTTCCATCATATTCTATAATATTTTTTAAACATTCACAAACTTTGTGCTTTTATAAAGATGAACACTTCTGATATGTGTAGACAAACTTCTTACAAAAATACATTTCAGTAATGGGAGTTTGACAACAAGAAAATATTTCAGAAGAACGAAAATATACAATTACATTAAAAATACATAATCTATTTCGAAAAATTAAAGAAATAAAATTTTTGATACACACGAAAGTCTACATTCGAATAGCAATGACCAACAATATTTTGGCAAATACAAAGAAAATAGTTAGAAATGAAAACTGTTTTGAAGTAGTTTTGCATTCCATTTAACTGATATTTGATCAAAATGCGCCCGATGCGCAAAGAGCGTCAAACAAATGGAAAATCGTTACTTTATGATATTATGAATGATATTGTGAATTATTGAAGTCGAGCCCATCATTAAAAATATATAAGGTAGGAGGCTCCTCCGTATGTCAGAATTTACGAAAGCAATAACAACCAATAACACTTGTACCTATTGATAATCTTTTATACGACCAATTTGTATGACCTCCTCTGGAGTATTATGTATTCGTGCATTTGTTTGTAACATCAAAAAGGAAGTGAAATAGACCCATTGTTCAGTATACCGATCGACTTAGAATCACTTTTTGAACAAAAATTGGCACAAATATGCTTTGCAGCTCATGGACGAACCCTATTTAATTTGAAACAAATCAATTCAGATTTAGATATAGCCTCCATACAAATGTCGCTCCTGACTTTCCGCTTATAAACCACATATTTCACTCGATTTGCATCAAATGTGGCGCAGTACCCTACAATTCAACTGGAAACATCTCTGGTGAAAACAGATGAAATTGGTTCAGATTTAGATATAGCGCCCATAAAATTTCGCTCTCGTTTTGACTTTTTCCGCTCTAGAAACCACATATTTTAACCGATTTACTTCAAATTTGCCATTTCACCTTATATGGCAACTAGAAATATCACTGGTGAAAATCGGTTTTTGTTTTATATATAGCTCCAAAACCAAATGTAGGACCCAATTTGACTTTTTTGCTATAAAATCATATCTTAGCAGATTTTGATCAGATCACGTTATATTTCAGCTGGAAACATACATTGCGGAAGTTGGTCCCATAGGTCCATGCTATGGGATACATGCCAAAATCCTCACCGAATTTAATAGTAATGGTGTTTAAAGTGGAGGATATCATATAGTCGGCCCCGCCCGACTTTAGCCTTTCCTTACTTGTTCAATTTGTAGATGATATGTGATAGCATACAGACTTTTTTTTGTGTGTGTGTTTTTTTATGTAAATATATAACTTTTTGTGTTTGTGTGGAAAACATATGATCTTTCACATGAATATAGCAGCGTTATTGTCTAAAACAGCGAACAAGAGTTTGATTTGAAAACCTATTTAAAAATTAAAACATACAGTTTATTGTGAATAAGTGGCTCTGGTGTACAATCGCCACGTTGCATAAAATACTTTTAATATTGATCTAACATAGTTCAATGTTAAGATAAATTAGTTTTTAATACGATTCCAGCAATCAGTATTATTAACTAATACCTATTTACTTCGACGTATTTTTATAAAGAGATATTTTAAAGTCAATCAAATTTACAGAACTGGGTTTTCATGACTTGAAGTAGGAATTGTTTTAAATAATTTGACGCATTTGATTTGAACCTGGCTCAAGACCATTTTGTATCTATATTTAATAGAATGCAAATTTATTTACAAATGACATGGTGACATTTATTACTTGGCTGCAGACTACCACTATCATGAAAACCGCTGAATTGCGGTACCAGTATCGTACCCATAAGCGGTGGGCTGAAAAAATGTAATATTAAAAAAATAAATTTCTAATAAATATAAATCAGAAATTTTCAAAAAAAATCGTAAATACTCTTAGTAATTTTAGTCCTTGATGGTTCTTTAAAGCAAGCGAACGAACCTAATTTTATTCAGTATTTACTTATTTTTACATTGCACACTGGTCCCAAATCCATTTTTTATGGCATAAAGTCGAAAAATAAACATACAGTCTTGTAATTTTGCACATTTGCTAGACATATCATATGCAAAAATAAAAATAAAATTGGGCCGATCGGACCACTCCCACTACCACCTCCCATATAAACTCAATATATATGCAACATAATTATCACCCTGTATTTGCAGAGGGTGACCAAAAACAAAATTTGATGAAAGCTTAAAAGAATGAAGAGTTGTTTATTTTGATGAAATGTGTTTTTCTAAATATTATGACAAAGGCAAAATATAGCATACAAATAGTATACTTTAAACTGCAATTTAAATAATTATTTCAAGAAATAAAGTAAAATGTATACATGTGTACAAAATAAAAAAAATAAAATATTGATGGGTATCGTACACAAAACTAATTCAGAGATCATATAATCAAAAACTGTGCTAAAATAAAATGACAATTTTTGGAGTTTGCCGAAAAATGCTGACGAGATATTAATTCCACGATAAACTACAACCTCAGACGAACACATTTACACTTTGAGTCAAGTTGAGTCATACATATATCTTTTGGTCCACGACATTTATAGATTATGATCTCTACAAATCACAAAATTACAATACCTATGAATACTTACAAGACCACAATAATCATAAAATGTAAATATAATTTTTCAACTACTAACTCTTGCCGTCAATTTTCATAATATAGTCACTTTATTATTTTCTTTTTAAGGCATTGGCCTCCAATTTTTTAGTTTAATTTAATTGCGAGTGTTATTGAATATTAACTTGATCAATTTATCATCAAATATCATTCTCTTCAAATAGCCAAATTTCTATTTATTGTAAAACGTCCTAAATTTCCACAAAAATTATTAAAATTCTATAGAGATTAGTTCTAAGATAAGTTAACTCAAAATAATATTTAGAAATTTACACTTTTTTGAGTGACATAAAAATTATTTCGTTTCGAGTTCCGTGATTGGCCCTATATTTTTCCGAGTGATGTACTTAGTCTGTTCAACATTGGGACTTAAGCAATATCTGATGATCCCTTGATGTTTATACGTGGCCGCTCACCATCAATCCAACCAGCCACCATTAAATCGTATTTAATATTATTTTGAAAATCACTACCCTCTGATTATTACCATCTAAAGAAGGACGATAGCTATCGTGTCCGCACACATGTCTGCGTGGAAATTAATTCACCTCAATCTCAGGGCAAGGTTTAATATCCCCACAAACGCTGACATTAACATTGATTTCTTAATTAGAAAGTGTCCGTATGAAAATAATTCTTAAATCTTAATTATCCTTTGACAATGACCCACATATTAACAGGTCCAACAAAAGTAACCCTTTGAACAAATATTTACCTTTCAAACAATAACGATGCGTGACCACGCATTAACGACTTCCCCCGCATCGGGGCGCAGACACGCACGCATTTGAAACCTTTCATGTCTGACTAGCGAGTTGTCAAAACGATTTAATACAAATGTCCATCCAGCCAACCTCCTCCACTTTCAGTAATTCAGCCACCCATTCGCATTCACATTCCCAGCAATCAAATGAAATCTATATTTATTCACTCACACACACATACGCATGCACACATGCATAAAAAGAGGGCTTAATGTACACACGCACAATATTTGATTAACCCTTTTAACCCCACTCCCTCCCGTATTCAGCGGGCAGAGCACATTCATGGATATGATTTCCAAAAGCATCAATTACCTCCCGCACACACACACACATCCATACACGCAGTGATCCAGTTAATAACCCTTTTTAACGCGTGCCTCACCATTCGTATGAATGCGGGAGTGTGTGGATGTGTGTCCGTGTGCTAGGACGGTGGGACTTTTCCTTGCCGTCGATATCCAATGCAGAGGTGGTATTATGGCATTTAGCAGGTGGCTGGTGTCTGGTGGCTTAAGTGGCGCGAACACCCTTTCACTCTGTTTGCATGTGTGTCCATATGTCCAAATGCTGATGGCCGGCGGTGGGGTCATTTGCCACTGGCCAGTGGACGCCTCTAATTAAATTGTACAATTAATGCTGGGAATACGTTGCGCTTTGTCTGCGTGGGGGTCACCACTTAATTGAATTGAGTCACGTGATGTGAATATCAAGTGAATGGTGGACGAAAGGATTAATTGATATGAATGCAAGGAATACGAAGATGTTCTTCAAATGATTATTCCAGGATGTGTGGTGGGGAAAGTGACTTATATGAGAAATTTAAACCATGAGCGATTTAAAGGCAAGATCTCAGGCATCTTCTGAGAAATATTTTACTCTAGGCCCAATATTAAGTGAAGGTCTGAGAATGTTCAATATACTATTTAGCGGATTTTATAGTTAGACTTATTTCATGTAAACATATATATTTGAGAACCTTAGAAGCCAAAATACAACCAATTGTCTAGCATCACCTTGTGCTAACAAAATGAAAGACTTGAGAGCTCTTAACTAGAAACTGATTTTAGAGTCCACGATGATATCCTCAGTTGAAGGTGTCACAGAAGATATTCTGATTTAATTCTGTCGATACTTCCTTAACTCTTACTTTTAGATTTATGTGACTAATTTTAAGATTTAAATAACGATTAATCTCAACAGGTTCAATAGGAAAAATGTTTTCCGATTTCTTCCTATATTTATCATTTTTAACATGTCATTGGCTTACTTTCTATGGAATAAATGTCAAAACTATATAAATAATAATAATTATTCATGATCTTAGTTTTTATTCAAAACGGTGCCTTAAGCACTATTTAATGGCTGCCAGGAGCAACGTAAACCGAAGAATCAATGAAACTGCTGCATTAGGTCATATGACGTCAATATTATTTGGTATTTATTTAAAAAATCTTGGAATCAAAGATCTAAGATAAAGAAAATGTCGAATCAACCAAATCGCATTTACATCACAATTATTTTTTGAAATTCAATAGTCTAATTTCTTAATCAAGTAAGTTTTAAAATGTGTTTTTTAATTGATGATTATTCAAATATTTTGGGTCAAGAAAATTTCAATAAAATTCTACAAATAGACACCAAACATATCAACATTGTGTACTGAGTTTTCCAGTACGTACGACATTGTCTTAACATTTTTGAATGATTTATTGATTATAAAAAATATTGTATTCCAAGAAACAATATGGGTACCTACTGAAAAAGGAAACTTTGAGCAATATAAATAAGTTAAGGTTTTAGGAAGTGGGAAAAAATAATTTTCAAAAAGGTGACTTCATTCAACCGCCTGTAACTCCTGAAACACTTGACCGATTTTAATGTGCTATGCCTTGTTTTGAAGATAATTTTAATTAATTCTAAAATATTAAACGACTGTGTGAGTTTGGAAGTGGTGAAATGATGCCTTCTATTTTTTACGAATATTTTCTATTTTTTTCAAAATCGACCAGATTTTCGGTGATAACCTGTGAAAACAAATTTCTATTTTTTTTTCCAAAAATACGTATTCAATATTTTTATGAGAGGAATGCATATACAAACTGTTAAAACAATCGCAGCTATATAGGTAAAAAATCGTACCACTTGAGATGGAATGACTCATATCCAAATTTTATCTTTCTCTGTTAATTAGTTTAGTCACTTTTCCACTTTGTTATATAGCATTGATCATATAGCCTTGGTGCCATAAATCTTGATTATATAAAGAATACTAAACTATTTTTGGTTGCTAACTAAATAGAGATTATTCGTGACAAAATTGTTTCTGAAACCCAGATAGAGAGGGTTTAAATAATTGCAACTGCGAATTTTGTAATGTTTTTGTTTACCGTGTTCTAACGAAATACCCACATTTTTTGACAAAAAGGATTGATCTTTCAAAAAACATGGATCCATTTTAACCCTAGTAATTTTGTTGTATAAGTTGGCCTGTCATTTTACTATTTACCCCACTTTAATTTTCCGACAATTTTTTTCGTAGAACAATTTAATCCTTAAATGTCCCTTTTGAAACCACTTTTATGATTTTCCCGAAAAAATGTCAATTCGACCCAGAAAGAGAGGAGCTAGTGGGTTAAGAAGAAATGATCCTCATAAAATTCCACAATATAGTTCCGACAATAAGAATTATCTCAGATAATGCTCTCTTCGACCAAAAAATTAAAACTTTTGACTGTAAAAAGAAACTCAGACCAGCTGCATTATACGTTCATTATGCAAAAATGGTCTACTCAACATGCCACTTCAGAATTACATGGTCTCTGTTCCATTCAAAATGTCTTAATTTGGACAGTGTAATTGTAAAAACATTTTCAAATTTCTACTGATTTTGGCTCCGTATGAAAGTTATATTAGTTTTGTTTTAACCGAAGCCCATATTGCAGGTGTTTACAGCATCTAAGAAAATATTGCCAAGGATCAAATTTCACAGTATTCTGATCATCGGTATAGAAGTTATAAAAGCTTTAATTTTAGTTAGATTAGAGTGACCAGTGAAAGTGATTATAAAAACATAATCAAATATCAAAATATTCCGAATATCATTGTGGAAGTTTCATTGTGTGCATGTGAGGTTCCAGAAGGGATGTCAATTTTGCCCATCAAACATAAAATAAGTATGGGAAAAATATCAGTATATTTATTACTATAAAAATATTACTGTGTAGAGTGAGATAATAAATTCGTATTCACTTCAAGTGAATACGAATGTCGCGTTCGGAACCCTGGAAATGCCAACATGCGACTTGATGAGATGCTTCTATGATGTTGCTTGGCGTGATTGTTCTTGACTGATATTCGAAAAGTTAGTTATGGTTCTTATTCGTTAGGATAAAGCCAATATTTGAATCATCGAGGTTTCCGTAGCTCTAGATATTGTCGTTGTTTGAAAAGTCTCTGGAAAGATACCCTGAAATACAATTATTTCTGTTAAGAAAAAGATGGACGATTTGGTTTAGAACCAAATGAATATATTTAAGGTGATTAGTTTGTTTTTTTTTTATTTTTTAAAATATTTTTAATCAAGAAGAAAGTATAACTGTTTTTATAATTGAAGGGCATTTTTGTCCGGGATATGTCAATAAAACAATTTTTCATTGTGTTTTCTTATCCGTGCTTATTTATGGAAAATCCTAACAATCAATTTTTTATTATTATTTTTTTAATTAATTTTATACGTATTAGTGATGGGTTCCACCTACTATTAGTTTTACATTGTATTTATTATTGCTTATTTCTATTGAAAACTGGGGTGTAGGACACTTATAATTAATAATAAAATAAATAATAACAAAAATATCTCTCTGGAAATTAACCATTTAACCCATGCTAACATAGTTTAACCCATTCAATTTGTACTTGTTTCTCTAAAAAGACTTCATAGAATTCGAAGCTGTCAGAAAAAAGAATTATCATCAACTAGAACGAGTGTGTGTGTAATTTATAAAATGTCTGCCTTCCCAACCATCTCTTGTAATTCATGCACACCATCCAATATTCAAGCAACAACAACTTCAAATTTCTTAGCTGTTGAAAGGATTCAAATAATCGAATGCTGTGCGTGTGTGTGCGGGTATGTTAACTGCTTAAAGCCTTAACGGAACACGATTTGGATGATGTCCATGGCAAAAACATGCAAATTAGTCCAACTTACTGGGCAGGGGTAAACCTGTTCATACCAAAAGGTATAAAATCCATTTGATAGATTTTGAGAATATTAAAAAGCTCGTACAGTGAAGCACGTCCTCCCATTAAAAATGTATGGATGATTCTCAAATACAAATGACCTCTCCAACAGGACACCAGTACACCACCTGACGTCTGTCTTCCGAAAGCCATTACAAGATTGTAAACATCTTGTAAGTTTAACCCGTACCCTTGGCAAGGGTATGGCTGACAAGCTGTTAAAACATTGCAGACTTTCTTAGCATTAAATGATTATCATTGGGTTCGACCAGGCTCAAAGTGACCACAGCCGACATCCGAGCAGAATGTTTGTGGTTCTTAAGAAAATCCCAAGAAAACATGCACCGACACAAGGATGCGAGCAATAACCAGCACATGTGACTTTGACAAAAAGTTTCCTCAAAGAAACCTCTCTCTACGTGGCTCTTTCGCAACCACAGCAAAGGAAACCAAACAATCAACTAACCGCCCACCACCCACCACCCCAAATAGAATTAGACATAAATTTGAATATACGCATCCAGTTTGGAAATTGAAAATGAAATTGAAATTCCTCGTCTGATGCAATTTCAATTAAACCAATTGGGAAATTTCATTTCACGTATATGCGATGTAAGAAGTAATTCACAATTATCTAAACTCGTATCTCATCATCATCGTCGGTGTCTGTCCTGTGGTGGATTGGGAAGGGGGATGTTTCATTAAAATTTATTATATTTTCCGGATTTTTATTAATTTCGTACTTCTCATCCGCTCTGTGAAGCGGGAGAAGAAACTGCGGTTGTCAGTTCCAGCAGTTGTGTGGTAGCGTCTCATTATTACATTTTCACTTTCGCTGCATCTTCCCATCATCAGTTGTGGTGTATGTGGGCATGTATGTGATTTATTCACCCGGCGTATGTGAGTTGTAATCGTGCGAAGGATGTTTTTTTAAGCCTCATGCAAACACACACAAACATACACAGAAAGAGATAAACAGACGGACGGACCTACATATGAAGCCATAAAGTTTATGGACCACCTACAGTTAAATAATACTCGGAGTATTGCTACATGTTCTGGACATTGAATTATGACCGATATATAATATAATAATCTTATAATACGCTAGAAGAGATTCGCACGTTTCAGACGCAGAGTACTAAAAAATAAGAGAACATTCTCCAAAATACGGCTCCAGAGACCATCGAATGCAAAACAAAGTAAAAAATTGTCCCGTGGTAGACTATGTTAAAATTGTCCAATAGATAAGTTACTGTTAAACTACCTCGAGCATTGAAATTTCAATACGATTTCAATGGAAATTTCAATACAACGATGCTAGCCGATTTCAAAGAGTTTATGAATGCTTCATCAATATCCGTCTGGAGTTTACTTTGGTTTCTTATTAACCTAGGATCTTGTTTATTTATATGAGAGGTACTGAAAGGGACGTGACAATTTAGCCTTAAACTATATTATGATCAGATATGGGATCAAGCAGCTTAAAAATACATGAAATACTGTCACAAAAAATATAAAAACTGTCCCATCCTCTAGAAGGTATGGAAACTATTTATTTGTGTATTAATTTGAAATAGTTTAATTAAATTAACAATATTAATTCAGTTTATTTACAAATTTCGTTATGATATGAATTTAATTTTGTAATTAATTCAATAACTTAAAAGTTTAGGCCTTTTTAAGACGGGATAGCAAAAGTAAGCAAATTTTTCACACAAAATAAAAAAATATTTTTTACATTATCATTTTTAACAAAATGACTGATTTTCTTTAATATTGGATAGCAAAGCAGCAAAATAAAAATTAAATAGAAATTTTTGATTAAAATACTTATATTGTGGATGGCGAAAATGTAAAAAAAATATTTTAATTTTTAGTTTGTTTTATTTTGGTCTGTAATCAATCTTTGATTTGAACTGGGATATTCTGCTGACTCCATACCATTTTACTTCTACATCTTATAGAATGCAAATTTATTTACAAATGACATGGTGACATTTATTACTTTTTATTTTTCGTTTGTCTTACTGCATTCTGTAATCAATTAATTTGATTTGATATAGGTTATTGTCCTGACTCATGACCTCTTTGCATCTGTATTTTAATGCATGGTTCTGTTGGTCATGTCATTAAAAATTACATAAATCATCATATCACCAGAAGGTTTTAAACATAGCATCGCCTATTGTTGATATTGAAAGATATGTGTGTATTTTGAACAGAGCTGTTAAGTAATGATTAGTAATCGTAATCATTAGTAATTAGATTACTTTTTTTTTAAGTAGAAGTAATGGTTACAATACGATTACATTCAGTTTTATAACGATTTTATACGATTAGTAATTGATTACGATTACAAGTAATCAAAAAATAATAAGGATTACTTGCGATTACTGAAAAATAATCAAAAGTAATAAAAAATGAGTTCGACTACTTTAAAAGATTACTTTTGATTACTTTTGACTATTTTAGATTACTTTTGTTTTTTTGTGATTACTTTTGATTCTCGCGAAATCGGTATGAGAGTCATAGTAGTCTGTTTGTCAAAACTTTTGACTTTTCAATATATGTCAATTTTGATTTTTTCTGTTCTCGTTCTTTTGCCAGCTAAAACCGAAAGGTAACGGTAATCGCAAGTAATCCTGATTATTTTTTGATTATTTGTAATCGTAATCAATTAGTAATCAGAAATTGTTGAATAGTGGATTATATAATCATTACGATTCTTTTAAAAAAGTAATGTAATTGATTACTAATCGTAATCGAAATTTAACAGCTCTGATTTTGAAGCTGTCCCTATGACATTTTTTTCACTAAAATGACTCTTGATAGAATAATAATATCAAATAACCAGTAGTAATCCTTTTCCACGTTCTGTCGAATATTCCTAAGAGGGACAATACAATATCACAAATTTTTAAAATTTTATAGAAAATGGTTTATTCGATTTATTACTGTGAAGAACATTTTAAAATGAGTTGAATTAGAAATCAAAATTACGCGAATTTTTAAAATACTTTATCACTTAGTTTGACCTTAAATAAATGGCATTATTAATTTTTAATGATATTTCTCTTATATTTTTAATATCATTGTCCAACAGCATTTTTAGAAAATAGTAGCGACCCTATAGTTCTATTTTTGCAAAATGCAAAAAATTTGCCGGATCCATTGGATAGATCGCGACAAAATTACAAAAACAAAAATGTCATGCTCACTTTTGGCATATCTCCCGCGGATATGCAAATTTTGCAAAATTATCTAATTTCTATTACATATTTACCATGCTCTACCGAAATATCCACATTTATTGTCGAAAAAGATCGATCTTCCAAAAAACATGGACGAATTTTAATCCTAGGAAGTATAAGCTGGCACGTAATTTTGCTATTTAAGCGTGACTCGCAATGACATTTTCCGACAATTTTTTCTTAGAACATTCCGATCCTTAAATGTCCTTTTTGAAAGGACGATTTTTGATTTCCTCAAAAAAGGTGAAATTGACCCATAAAGAGAGGAGGGTTAAGATCTTAAACGAAAATGATCCTCATAAAATTCAAAAACATAGTACTGATAATAATAATTCTCTCCGACATTAATTAATAACAATTATTTCCCTTTGACCAAAAATTAAGCACTGACCTACTGTAAAAAGATAGTCAGACCAGTTGGAGTTTATTCTGCAAAAATTGTCTACTCAACATGCTATTTCAAAATTATAGGTTCGTTATTCTGTTCCAAAGTCTTAAAAAATGTAATTTGTCAAAACTTGCATGATATCGAGGGCTTATATTCACAAGTGGCTATGAACAAAAAACACAACTTTTCAGAAGAGCGAAAAAATTGATTTTCTCCTTAATTTTAAGAATAATTATGAATAATTTTTCTACAGTTTAAAGAGGATTACTAATTTTTACGATTAAAAAGTTTTCAAAATTTCCTATTATTCGCGGTTTTATGAGCACTATGAATGTTGAAATAAGCACATATATAAATAAGACTTATTATAAACTCGATAACGTTTTTCATGGAATGTTGGTAATGTTGTGTAGAAAACGTAATTTCTGGGATGTACACAGCGAATTTAAAGATTCCAGCTTCATCCGTTAGATTATACCATTTCTATCCCTTTTTCCAATTTTGTTACAAAAAGTGGATATTACGAAAAATGTTCGCGGCAAATATGGCTAAAATGATTTTCACTCATGACATTTTTGTTTTATGATTTTCTCGCGATCTAGCCAACGAATCCGACTGAATTTTTGTTTGTGTATTAAGAACCACTGTCGCTTGTAACATACATGTAGCCAGTCGCGAAAATCGCTGCAATTGTTGAACAATCTAATATTCGCGGTTGCAATTGCTTATATTTTAGCTTTCTTCATCCGTGATTCACCAACTTTTCTGACACAAATATTCCCCATGAAGTCAGCAATTACATGTCAAAGAAATATTTTGGTTTTCTCAATATGATATTGATGATCAATATGATGACTTTACGGCCACCATTTATCCCATTTTAGCCTAATAACTTGGGAAGCAAAATGCTATTAACCGCGAAATGACGGAATTTGATAGTCTAATCTATAAAAATGCTGAAAAATGTTTTAAACAAAATCGTTATAGCGAATTACAACCTTCGGTTATATGTGGCTCCATTTTTGAACGATTTTATTTCTATTATGTTTATGTTCATAGCCACTTATGCAGTCACAAAATAACGTGTGAGTTGATAGCCAAATCAGAAAAATTTGAAAAAATGGCTTTAGAAAAAAATTCCTTCTCCAAATTTATACGACAGATGACGTCCACATCTAAGAATAGTTTGACATCAAAAACTCATTTTCGAGAAAATGGTTCATAGCTACTTATGAATATAAGCCCTCGATCTGCCTTATCTGAATTCTTAATGCTTCTAAATTAGTTTCGGCAATTAAATATATTTCAAAATATGTACTTGGAATATCCCAGTAAATCCCCGAAATAGTTACGAAATCCCAACAATATCAATCCCAATACATCAATTTTTCCATCCTATCAAAAAATCCCAGTTAAAAGCGATATCCCAATCATAGATGTAAACAAGTAATAGAGGATTCCCACTTACACAGATCCCACTTATCATTCACTACTACACCGGTAAACCAAAATGTATTTCATATTTCATGATTACAAGATTTTACTCTTTTTTATTTCGCCCATATATATTCAGTCTATACTAGAGATGGGCGCCACTCACGTGAATTGCGTGAATCACGTGATTCACGCGTGAACGTAAACAAAATTTATTTTACTCACGTGAGCGTGCGTGAACGTGAGGAACGAAAAAATGTTCGTGCGTGAATGTGCGTGAGTCTAATTTCTCCGTGAATCACGTGATTTTTTCGTGAGTCGCAAATATTTATTAATTCTTTTATTTTCATTTAATTTCGTTTAAAAATGTGAAATTTTCCATTCAAAAAATGTCATAGACATATTTATTTCTAAAACAGAGTGTAGGTATAATAGGGTATAATATCTATTTTTTCTATTATTTAAGTAAGCATTGCCTGCACCAACACTAAGCACTGAATTTATATGGAAAACCCCCATTAGTGTTAATTCAATAAAAAAAGCACACAACTGTGTTTTTTACTTGGATTTTATGTCAGTGTCCGATTTCTAACTTATTTTGCGTTAAACTATACGGTATACCACACTGTAATATTGTACACTATTTGAGAAATATGAATTTAAATCAAACAATCGCAAACGTAGAGTGTTTTAAATAATTAAATTAAATAATTTTCGGATTTGCGGGTTTTTCGATTTAAAATGTATATATTTGTGGAAATTTTTTGCGTGATTTACGTGAATCACGTGATTCACGCGTGATCGTGAGCAAAATTTATTTTACTCACGTGAGCGTGCGTGAACGTGAGTAATGAAAAAATCTTCGTGCGTGATTCAATTTTTTTCTTTCGTGAGCGTGCGTGAACGAGAGCCAATATTCACTCACGCGCACATCTCTAGTCTATACCAATAGTAATTCAACGCCCACGAGCTGTATATGTATATGAATGCGTGGCAGTTGTTTCTTTTTTTTGATACCACACGCCCGATGATTTGCCTTTTCAACATAACAACACCAACATCAACAAATAAACATTAATTTCATTTTTTTCTTCTTCTGTTCCAAACAATGCCACTGATGATGATTTTCGCATGAAACCCTCCTCCTCGCAAATCATCTCTTTGCAACTGCCATATTACCGCCAAGGTAAGCACCCGTACAACCTAAGTCACATCACAGCCTGGCGGTGGTATGCAAAGTGTGAGTACACCACAAGCCATTGTCATTTCGTGAACTTGTGGGGCATTTTTTCTGTTCGGTTTCGGGTTCCTCGCATGTCAATGCAAACAGGGATGTGTCACAGCGAAATGAAATTTCATTTAATTTGTTTTGGGCTTTGGCTTTGGCTGGCTTGCCTCGCCACGAATTGACTTCCTGGCGATGTACGAATTTGCAAAACAAAAAGAGAATTTACATGAATTGTATTGTACCCGTGAACACACGGCCACGGACTCGTGACGGGCGCAACAAATAAGTGGCTCATAAGCAGCTCGAGCATTTCGCGGACTAGTGAACCTGAAAGGTGGTTAGATTGCAAATTACAACACTGTCTCACCCATCCACC
The DNA here is from genome assembly GCA_947397865.1 of Polietes domitor. Classification (NCBI taxonomy): domain Eukaryota; kingdom Metazoa; phylum Arthropoda; class Insecta; order Diptera; family Muscidae; genus Polietes; species Polietes domitor. Next base: position 3,882,253 of record OX377620.1, read on the forward strand.
CATCCAAGTCGCGTACCGGAACTCTGCCAAAGGCGGAAGTGGATGTTTTAGCAGATTATTGTAATTTTTGTTTTTGTTCTACTCCATATTCACATTTGTCTGCATGCGAGGGCAAAGCCTTAAATTGGATTAAATTTAGATGTGGAAATCGCAAAATGAAAACAATATTGAAAAGATGAGATATACAGTCGGTCATGGGCGGCAGCATTGAGCAGTTTATACCATTAAAGATTGCAGAGCATCCAATGACAATAAAACTTTGGCGGGAACAACTTTCCCGAGTACCAAGTGAACATATCATGTGATTCGGATCTATTCAACAATTCCGTCCAATTTATATTTCCAAGTTTTCGTATAGAGTACTTCCAAATTCTGCTCGAACGTCTATCGAAACGGAAGTTAATGTGCCGCGAAAAAAACTGCGTTTTTTACATCCTGTTTCCTTATTTATTTTTTTTTTCATTTGACAAACCTACCACAAAGGGAGGTATTTGCGTACGTATTTTTTGCTTGTAATTGGATAACGAAGTACTTTGGAGTGATTTGAAGCGCGTTAAGTGAATTATTTCGGATCGCATAAAGGCCGCTGCGAGTGGTATGAACAACGAAAATATTTTTGTTGTCGTCCTCCTCACTCCCCGGACTCCAGCAAATGTTGATCGGAATCAGAAAAATGAAAAACACGAGAAACCTTGGAAAATACCCGCTCCATGCCCCAGGAAGAAGCCACCAAGACAGAAATTTACATGAGGCATTCGTTATAAGTTTAGGATACCTCCAACCAAACTGGCTTCGATACACAAGAAATTCAATAATGGGGAAATTCGCATAAATCATCATCTCGTTGTGCTGAGGGTACCATAATTCATAATCGACAATGATGGTGTGTGCGTGCGTGCCTGCGTCCGTACATGCCCATATAGAAATGAACCGAACCATCAGTGACAGGACTTGTGACACAGGTGTTCCCATCGATTCTCTCAGGCCGAAGGATTTCTCCTTTTTTAAAAATTGTGTCAATGTAAGCACATATTGGCGGCATATTTTACGGTCTGCTAAGAGACTCCGGGTTTACTCCAATGAAATACGTAGTTCTGTTTAAAGCAGATCTTAAGAGAGCTTAGAGTGGCCAAAATATGTGTAAAATACGTGACAGCCAATAATTCATTGTCAGGACCACATGCCCATAAACACTTATGCCAGTCAGCCACACATACTCACCCGTATAATCCACACTCACACCATGGCAATTTCAGTTGACCTTCTTTAAAGCCAACAACACACTTACACACGAGCATAACGAGAAGAGCAGAAGAGCCTTTGTTTACCGGAAGCTGAAACAGGGGATGTCGTAACGCTTTACCTTCCTTAGCCCTTTTCCGCCGAACACACCAAAAACAACAACAGCCACGAACAAGGAAGAAGTTTACACACAACCAATATGTAATCGATTTTTGATTGAATATTGGGCTTATGTTACCAATCCAGCGACACCAACACCGTCTCCGTCACACCGTTGCCGACGCCACACCACCATCTTCGCCCTCGTCATATTTTGGGCCACGCCAGCATTTCCACAATCCAGCCACATGTTGTCGTTTGCCGTTATTGTGTCGTTCGTTCGTTATAAATTTTCCGCTTTTCAAATATCAATAACCGTAAATGTTATGAACACATCCTTTTACCGGCTTTTGTCGGGTTAATGTTAATACTCCTGCCAATCGACAGTTGTTGCCAAGGCACAGGCAATGGCAGCGGCAAAGGCATCAACAACGGCTGAGTCTCGCCAACGACGATGACTCTTTAATGCTCCACCTGAAGTGTTTGAACATATCCTTTCTTCCCGGCAAACAACAACGTAGTGGGGTCGTAAATCGGAAATAAATGGAGAAGAAAACAAACATGACTCCGATTGAATTAAATGGAGTTCCTTTAAATATTGGTGAATATCTCACATGAACAAAGAGAAAGGGGAAAGGGAGCCAGGAAGGTATTAGAAGATACAAATATTCAAGTACTAAAAAATTTAATGTAAGAAAAAGTGTGGGTGCAGACGGAATCAGGTCTATAGATCTTAAAAATAACCCTGTGAGTCTAACCCCAATAATAACAAAATCTATAAACTGTTGTCTAGGTGAAGCAAATATGCCAGAAATTTTAATAAGAGCCAAACTTTAAAATCTGGAACAATTCGGATTATAATATTTAAAGGCCCATTGCCACATCATCATCTGTGGAAGAAGTTTTAGTAGAAGTAAATTCATTGACCGTATGACAAGTTAATACAAACACTAGAGAGAAATGGAATACGAGGCTATTGCTTTGAGTGGTTTAAAACCTATTTGCAATGCAGATCATTTAGAGTGCAAATAGAAAACAACTTAAGCACAAATATTAGCACAAAACATGGAGTCCCAAAAGGGAATACTAAAACAACTAAAAGAAAGCAAGCCTTTTGCATAAAAAAAGGTCTACAAAAAATTAAATCAGACCACACTAATAGCCTTTAACTTTATTTTGTCCTTATTTCGACAACTTCCTTTATTATGAAACTTGAAGTTAGCTTGTTCTGTTTTATCTTTCTTAAAAGTTGAAGTGTTATAACGAAAATGTCCGTATTTCTGATGTACCTAATTAAAAACATCTAAGAGATAATTCTCATATTTCATATATCTACGAACAAAAAAATCCTCTGACCTTCATTTACATGTATATATGAAAAAAATAAAGTTCTCAAAAAATCACTGAACTTTGTATATTTCATACCTTCAATTGTATACAATTTGTATACCTTCAAAGCACTTCTGTTTTTTGTAACGTCCATTTCAATGTAAAATTGTTTATAATTTTGTACTAAATTCTGACGATATATTTTTAAAATGTAGTATTCTTTAAGCTCTTTAGATCACTATAAAGTCGATATACCTTTTCAGTTTCTTTCTTGCTTTTGGCCTAGTTTAAGGCGTGTGAATGTCGCGACCGGGCCACTGGGAGATGCCCATATGCAGAGAGATGAATGCCATAACTAAATGATGCCACGATAGTGACTTAGTTATAAATGCAAGAAAAACTAAGATAATGCACTTTAGGCCAAGACACATTCCTTATACAAACATTAACCTAACCTTCCACAACATTGACTGCCTACACGGAACATGTACCAAAAACATTGCAAAAGGAGAAAGTTGTTTTAATATTATAGAACTTGTAGACAGCTATAAATATCTAGGAATATATCTTGATAAATGGAAAATTCACATAGAAAATATACAAACAACTACGAAAAACTATGTTCGCGCTATATCATCAAGTATATGTTCTACATACAAAGTATTGAAACAAGTCTACTTTGCAATGCACTATGGTCCCAAATCCATTTTTTTTTGCAGAAATTAAAAAAAAATAAAATTGGAAAGTGTTAAATGTGCATATATTTTCTTTATGGCAACACTCCAAGCAATCAAGAAAATGTACTGGAGAAAATTGGGTGGCAACACCACAAGCCTGACTGGTACTTAAACTTTGCGGTTCAAAAAAGTTGGATTAATTTTGATATAAAGCAGTTTTACAAATTAATTAAAATCAAGACTTAAAAAGAAAATAATAAAGTGACTATATTATGAAAATTGACGGCAAGAGTTAGTAGTTGAAAAATTATATTTAACATTTTATGATTATTGTGGTCTTGTAAGTATTCATAGGTATTGTAATTTTGTGATTTGTAGAGAACATAATCTATATGTCGTGGACCAAAAGTTATATGTATGACTCAACTTGACTCAAAGTGTAAATGTGAAAGTGTTCGTCTGAGGTTGTTGTTTATGGTGGAATTAATATCTCGTCAGCATTTTTCGGCAAACTCCAACAATTGTCATTTTATTTTAGCACAGTTTTTGATAAGCCATAGACATATATATGATTATATCTCTAAATTAGGTTTGTGTACGATACCCATCAATATTTTATTTAAAAGGTATTGAAAGTACCTTTAAAATGGTATACAACATCATTCACCTTTTTGTACACATGTATACATTTTACTTTATTTCTTGAAATAATTATTTAAATTGCAGTTTAAAGTATAATATTTGTATGCTATATTTTGCTTTTGTAATAATGTTTAGAAAAACACATTTCGTCAAAATAAACAACTCTTCATTCTTTTAAGCTTTCATAAAATTTTGTTTTTGGTTTTTTGGTCACCCTGTACCAATACAGGGTGATAATTATGTTGGTTATATATTTCGTTTATATGGGAGGTGGTAATGGGCGTGGTCCGATCGGCCCAATTTTATTTTTTGCGTATGATATGTCTAGCAAATGTGCAAAATTACAAGACTGTATGTTTATTTTTCGACTTTATGCCATAAAAAATGGATTTGGGACCATTGTGCAATGGCAGAATAGAAGAGGATACTGTAAAACACTACAACTAACACAGGATCGTCTACTGAAAACCATAAATATACAGCAAATAATGAAACCCAAAACATTCCCAATAACAACAGTAATTTCACATACAATTATGCGTGAAGCAATCTACAAACAAATAGCATTATAAACCAAAATAACACATATCAAAGAACACGCTTCCTAATGACATTTACAAAGAGCTAAAAATTCTCGACATCGATGGAAGTTACAAAACCACAATTGTGAACGAAATCTATGATGACCCGAACCTTGTACAAACCATTAAACACAAACAAAACACTAGGACGATATCAGATACTGAAATTCCGAAACGATTAGGGAAAAAGTCGCTATCAACAACCATCAACCAAATGCCAATTAATTTATTAAAATTTCAAAATTGGAAAAATAGAAACAAATTAATAAAGCTTAATTTTTTACGATAATTTGTCAATGATAAAATCTTAAAATTATATACAAAACATTATTTTAATAATAAGTACATATTTAATCTTAAAAATGCAAGCAATCTTTCCGCAAACAAGCCGTAACGGCTTCGCGGATGTAGAAATTATATGAGATATATATCTCAATAAAAACTGCATTAAAAAAGTATTCAAATATTCAAAAACCAATTTAAATTCGCACTTTAAATTATAACATCTGATATTAATAGAATAGAATAAGAATAATTGACATTATTCTTTCCGTTTAGTAGACCTACAAATGTGTCATCCAAACATGTAATTAAGTACAATGTTGTGCAAAATTAAAGCGACCCATCCTTTAGTTGAAGGTTGACATATATTGATGACTTAATAGCTATATCATTTAAATGAAATAACAGTCACATATAAATGTCCAATTCTACAACAATACAAATTTATATTTGAAGTGCTTCTATAAATTTAGAAAAATGTGGGCAAAAGTGCAACGTAAGAACTACACGGGATAACGTGAAGTATAGGGGTATTTTGAGGAACGTTTAGCCCACAGATGACTTGAAGTAGTAAATTTTTCGCAAACTATCATTAAACAATACAATTTCTTGACACAGCCTAATATACATATGTTGTCAGCTGAAACAAATCTGTACATTTGTTGCAAAAATCCCAAATATACTGATCCAATCGCATGTATTTTAACTTTTTCTATCTGGCCTTCTGAAAATTCTGAAATTATATATTAAATTTTGTCGATTTTATTTTGCTCAACACTGTATGCACATCCATACTGTTTGCGATGTCCACCACAGCTTATTGAATTATATTTGCATATGAAACGCCTCTTATAAAACAATTAGCTGCATTAAAATTCACTCATTCGCTTCAATTACAAGACTACAAACAATGGAGGCAAGACGCGTCGTCGTCGTGCAGCTGTGTGTCATGTGTTTGTGTGTGTGGCATGCACTTGATGTGATTATAATGAAACCTACAATTATTATGTTAAATTACAGTGCATTCATTTAATGGAGCCCCCACTCGCCGCAACATACGACGATCAACGTTTCTTATGGCTCTCAGTCTCAGCACTCACACACACACACATCCACATCGTGACATTGCTATTAGCCCGGTTTGTTTTGGTGGTCAGTTGCAAGTGCTGTAATTACAACTTCCGTTTTGTTGGCCTAAAACGGCGTCCCTCCATCCGTTACGCTTCTTGGTTTCCGTTGCAATAGCCAGCCAAGCCAACAGAGCGACTGGAAGGGAAGTCATTCGGTTAAGTAGTTGAATGGACAACAAAAGTACATGTGCATATGTATGTCCATTGCTGTTGTAAACACCTAATTGTATGATGAGTGTGTGTGTGCGACAAAGCCCTTATTGTCCTTATTTGTTGTAGGTGAATATTTCATGTTAATGCACACATATCCTGTGTTAAATTTCTATTATCATTTCATAAAGGACTATTGTGTTGTAGGCAGGAACATACATACATATGTGTGTTTATGCATATGTTTCTATATTAAGTACATATGCAGCGGCAAGAAGGTATTAATAGACAAAACTTGTTATTATTGTATAGTTGGTCATGAATTTTTAATATAAGGCTTAATTAACTTAACAATAATTAAATTTAAAAGTTCACACACACCATACGAATGTACACATACAGATACATTAGGCTGGGTTTAGCAAAAAATTTATCTTTTCGTCCAACTTTTTCTGAACCCTTGAAAAACTTAGTTTTTTTTTCATTGAACGTTTACAGTAATTTTTACATCTCCAATGTTAACTAACAATTTTCGGGAACGTTTTGTAAAAAGTGTTATAACAAATAAACAGAAACATTTTTGTGAATATTATATGATACACAATTTTGGTTTCCAGAAATAAAAATTGATCCTCTTTAAAAAATAATTTCAATGTCCTTCCGAAGTTCATCATTTAAGCATCATTCGATAGGTATTAATTACAGCTAGCTCTTTTTTGACACCAAGTCAAGCGTAATAATGTCCATTTTATGGGTTTATAAATTCAAAACAAGAAAGTGGACAAAAGTGCAACCTTAAAAATGGCAGACGACTTGAGCTAGGGTGAAATATTTTGCAAGTCTCATTAAGCAATCCAAACTTTATTCCCGTGCGGTGACTGGACCACGATGCAGCCTAATATACGTGACTACGCATACATACAGGGACAAGTGTACAATTGTATTGTATGAAGGTTGCAAGGCTTTGGCACACATTTAACTTAAAGATCTCTCCACTCACACAACACAGATTATGATTCAGAGTAATCTTTAATTTTTACCATTTTTTGTATCCAAAGTCATACCTTTACAGCTATTTCTTAATAAATGTATTAGATAACTTAAATTTGCTGTATTTACTCAAGAATCAAAAGTAATGTCAAAGATCTGTTTACTATTTTCGGCTGAAAATCATAACGTTTTAATTTATGACTTTTAGCAACATCAGCGGTACCGAAGTTTTCTTCCCCGCTTTACCCATTAATTCAAAAATTCCTTCTTATCTTCCAATTTTACTTCTTCAGTTCAATTGTGTGCTATTCACAAAAACTGAATTTCATTTGAGAATTTGAATTCAGCAGTCGAACTTCTCTTTTATATAACGAATAAAATTGGTGAACACAACATTTTTGCAACTCTATTCATACAGTTTGATCTCCCTATAACGAAGTTTTCTCTGTAACGAATCTTTCTTAACGACATAAGAAGAATAATTAAATAATCTCCATATATCGAACGTTTTTTTTTCTTCGAACAAGTTAACAAGGGTAATAAAAAGAATAAAGATGTTGCTGTGGAATTTGAAATTTTCCTCACCACTCTCTCAATAACTTTAAAAACAAAAACAAGATTGAAGAAGTTAGAACGAAAGGTTATATTCTATGAGTATCCTGATTAGGTGGAAAAGAACTGCCAGGAATATAAACGAGAAAAGACAATTGAGTTTGCAAATTCATTGGGATATTCCGGTTTTGTAGCGAGTGCGAGATGGCTGGATAAATTTAAAAAATACTTAATATATATAATATAAATTTAAAAATTTATTACAAATTTATTGTTGAGAGAGCGGTGTAATAAATACTCTATCTCGTGACGTATAGATAAATAATATTCTACCCACTATACAATCAATCAATTCGATCATAATGACATTTTTTACGTATGAAAATATTCTGCAAAGTATATCAATCCAGTTTGGTGTCGTAGTTATCTATGTTAAAAATACAAAAGCGATGACCGCACAGAATGTATTTTATTTCAGAAAATGATGAATCAGTCATAGATCAAGAAGTTGCATAATTGTCTTCATTTTCGCAAGTACACTCACCATCTAACATGATAAATGCATTTATGAAATCACGAAACAATGATCTCGACTATATCCTTTCATTTCTAAATTGTTGCGAAGGCGTTGTTGATCAAGAAAAGTTAAAATTGCATCATTCTTTAAAGCCAAATAAAAATCTTCGTTTGCGCATTTGTGTATAATTTTTTATAACTTTCATTTATGTTCATAAAATTTTAATTTTTCTACAGTTTATCTGTAACGTAGAAATTCCCCTGTCCCCAACTGCTACGCTATGGACAAGTTCGACTGTACATAGAAATAACTGAATATGAATTATTTAAAGTCCTCTGAGTCCAAGCATACGGACATTGTTCTGTAATGAGTGATAAATACATTTTTTCATTTTTTCCCTAGATTTCGCCCTTTCTTTTAGCGTATTTTCAATAAGTATATTTTAATCTGAATGACGGTCATTGCAGCATTTTAGATTTTGGAAAAAGTCCGCATATATATCGAAAATTACAAATCCAATTATCGTTCCAGATTATTTTGATGTTCGAACTCATCTTCATATCAAAGTACAAGGTGGCCCGGAATGAGCTATATGTTTTGAATTCTTTATAACTTTTTAAATTATTATTTTTTTCTTTGTTTGAATTGGATTTTGCGAAAGTTATGGAAAACGTGTTAAATGAGCACGCATGTGTGAAGCAGAAAATGACCAACACTTAGAAAATATAATTTTTCAAAACTAATGAAAAATCCCCAGTAATATACTGCATTTAAAAAATAATAATACTGTCCAATAAATTAAGATCTTTTGATTGGAACAGAATAGCGACCCTATAATTCAGAAAGGACATGTTGAGTAAACCATTTTTGTAGAATAAACTTATAGTTAAGATGGTCTGAGTTTATTTTTACAGTGGATCAAAGTTTTCACTTTTTGGTCGAAGGGAGCATTATACTAAGTAAGAAAAGTGTTGCAAATTAATGTCCGAGATAATTCTTATTGTCAGAATATATTGTGGAATTTTATGAGGATCATTTTTGTAGAAGATTTTATCCCTCTAGCTTCTCTCTTTATATGTCAATTTGACCATTTTTTCGAGAAAATCAAAAAGTCCTTTCAAAAAGGACATTTAAGAATTAAAATGTTCTATGAAAAATATTGTCGGAAAATTTCATTGGGGGCACAGCAAATTACATACTAACTTGTACAATAAAATTACTAGGTTTAAAAAGGGTCCATGTTTTTTGGAAGATCGATATTTTTCGGTGAACAAAAAATACAAATTGATATGACTAAAATGATTTGCATGCTTGACATTTTTGTTTTGCAATTTTCTCGCGACCTATCCAATGGATCCGGCTGATTTTTTTCGACTGTATTAAAAACCAATGTCACTTGCAACATAATGTAGTAAGTCGCGAAATAAGCTACAATTGTTGCAATTGCATTTTTTCAACTTTCTATATCTATCACAAATATGCCCTATTTAGTCAGCAACCAAAAAATATTTTAGTATTCTCTATATGACTTTACCGCCAACATTTATCTTATTTCACTTTTGTTTTAGCCGTGTTGGAAAAGTTTTCTAGATTTTGGGTATATCGTGTTACCAAATTCCATCATATCGCCGTTTATAACATTCTGCTTCGAATTTATTCGTAGCATCAAAAAGACAGTGATCGACATAGAATCATTTTTGAACCGATTTTGCCACGTCCGTCTGTCTGAATTTGATGAATATTGGTACAGATTTATATATAGTCCCCATATAAATGTCACTACCGACTTGATTTTTTCCAAATATATATTTAATATTAAATTTGAAATTTGGTATATTTTGTCAGAAACATTTAAATTGTTGATACGATTTTACGTATTTCAGTTAGAAACATCTGTAGTAAAATTGGATCACATCGATCTGTGCTTTGCAAATTTCCCACACGATTTAACTTCTAAAAGGCACACTGTGATTTTCAGTCATCAAGATTTGGTTTTTAAACATTGCAATGTGATTGAAAGTGGAGTGCCATATAGCCCGATCGACTTTAGCCATTCCCCACTTGTTAATTTTTTGTGTTTTAAATTTCGATATCTACATTTAAGCTTTTAGGGTTTATTTAATAAAATATACTAGTAACAATTTTGCTGAAATTATTTTTTGGAATGTAGGGTGTATACAGGAGGAAACTAATTCCCTTTTCTTGCCTTTCATCACTCGACATGATATCCCACTTTTCAAGAGAGAGTTAGCTTCCTTCCAGCAATCATCAGGTGCATAGATTTATCAAACACCCCCACTCGGACAACGTTCCATTTGTATCAATTAACTGAAAAGGGTTAATTTCCAAACTCAACACTGACCACTGGCCGGCGCTCAATGACTTTCACTGAAATCCCTGCGAACATGGACATCATCCACCCACTGCTTAGCAGCAATGCTACAACAAAGGGTAGCCAGCAAAGTTCTGCTTTACATGTGCTCTACTACTTTCTTCAACTCATTAGTTAGTTAGCTGGACACACGGCCAGGACGAAGAAGGTGGGAGTGTAAACGATATTATTATGTTAACAAAGCCATAAACTTGAGCCTTTTTGTGTTGGTCAAAGATAAGTCAAGAGGGATAGAGGGGGGTTTTGGAAATCAACAACTTGTTTAACCTCTTAACAAAATATATCAAGAGGTCAACTGAGTGGAGCAAAGTGTTGCTGTGTTGCTGACTTTCGATTTATTATTTTCGAAAACATTTTAAATATTTCAAAGGTGATCTTAAATTACTTGACAACAATTACATTATCACTCCGTGTCATTTGTTGCGAGACATTTTATTTTTTATGGCCACCACTGCAATCTCTGCCTCCGTTTCATTCATAAATAATAAACAGAGGGAGACGGAGAGTGAATGACGAAGAAGGAGTCAAAACAACCACGTTTGAATCGCTCGTTTAAAAGTTAATGTTAAACAATTGTTTTTAAATAAATCTCAAATGATTCCTCCGTTCGGGGCACGGGGTGGGAGTATGTGACACTTTATCATTGGAAAAGTTTTAAAAAACTCTTTTTCATTTTCACACACACACGCTCGCAATCAGTCTCGCACTTCACACACACACACATGGCAACCACACACAAGAATTATAGAGGAGTAGATAACAAATGATATCAGCACCGCCTAAGGACGTTATAAATATTCATGGATACGACTACATTCGTAGTACTAGCGGGAGCACATCCTTGCATGCGCCTGTATGAGTACATATGAGTGTGTGTGCCACTCTGTGCCTCGGCTTTCGAGTATAATATTTGTTGTTCCTCCAAGAGACATCTATCAATAAACAACGGCAGTAACAACAACGACATCATCATCATCATTTGCAACCCTTCCTGCAGCCAACCACACAACAAATCATAATAAAAATTCTATTAACCGCACACATAAAGTCCTGCTCTGCCACTCTGGAACAACCAATAATCCCAACCCTTACCATTCCGTCCATGGATTGCCTTGCTCGTATCAATCGTGACAAATATGTATGTAAACAAAAACACAACTGGCAACAGCGTCAGGATGCCAGGATTCGCCACAAAAAGTTCCCGCAAAACAAGTGGCAAAATCAAGCCATCAAACGATGCTGTTCAATACATCATCTTCAATCATCTATCAAAGTCACATTATGATGTGATCAAATCGGGATTTATGCCGCAGAGCACACATTACGTACGAATGACGGCACATCGAGAAAAAGGGTTGAAAGGCAACGACCAGAGGGGGAATCCAAGGATGGGTATCAACATGTTTGTTTGGTTTTTTATTTATGATGTGTGATAAATATCAATGTGATTGTTAGTTACATTGTCCACAACACTTGGTGAAATCATTACGACGATAATTTGGAATATTGGTCGATTTGTAAGTATGAAGAAATTTATGGTTGTAGTGAAGGGGAAAGAGTGAGAAGTGCTTATCAATGTATATGATGCGGAGTTGTTATTAGTGTTTAAAAACATTACCATATTGTCGCCTTTTAAAGAGACGTCAGTTGCATACACCAATGAAATATATCCTAGGCTTGGGTGAAGCAAAACAGTACAAGCCATTCAAAAGTAAAAAACTTCTAAAAGTTTAAGTTTACGATACTATCTGTATGTCCTAAACCAACTGGGATGAGTAAATTTTCAGCTCTCATTGCATCAAATTGATTTCCTAACGTCACATGTTATTTTTCTCGATATAATTGTAAAATTCATTTATTAATACTTTATGGCGAGCTAAATCGTTTTAACATATCTGATCTAATTTTTCCATTCAAAATTCGTAATCTATTTAACACGTGAAATTTTCCCGCGTATATCTTCTATATATTCGGTGTTATACGAAACTCTAAATATTGAGATTTGTATCCATCTTTGTATTCGTTTTTAGTGGATTGTCGATCTCATATCTTTGACAAATTTGTCATTCACTGTATACCGAACACCTATTCCATTTTATTAAATTTTTTGCCCATGATGTATAATTTCAAGAACAATTTGGTTCAGATTATGGTCATTATATAACTTAATTGTATAATATGCTTCTGATGAAGAATTAAGAGTTTATCTTCAAAATGCGAATGATTCCATATTTAATCCTAAAGTGGCTAGAAGTCAAATCGGGGGACATTTGGATGTATCTTCTAGACCTTTAAGAAGCAAATTGGGAAGATCATTTACATTAAATGAATATTAATCGACTTGAATACTATTATGTCACATCGCGGAATATATAAAAGTTCATGTTTTATTTCTATTTAATTTAAAATCTTGGAAATGTCTGTGATTAAATTTTTGGTTTAAATAGAAATGTTCTCAACAGATATTTTCCTCTTTAATTTGACACTTATACCGGTACATAGGGAACGAATAAGTATTCAAAATAATTTTGTGCAAAATTGAATCCTTTCGCACTTTTCGAAGGGCCAACAAGAAGAGGAAATGAAATACGATAAACGCTAATGTTCTGGTATTTCTGCTTCTTATAGAAATATACAAAGTTAAGTGATATTTGTTTTTTTTTTATACACTCCAAAACGAAACGAGTTAGATCCATTGTTTATTATACAGATCGGCTTGGAATCAATTTCTGAGTCGATTTAGCAATGTCCGTCTGTCCATCTATTGTTATAATAAAATTACATGTCACAATTATGGTCCGATCTTAACAAAAATTGGCACAAGTAAGATTTGTGGATCAAGGACGAACGCCCCCATACAAATGTCAGTGCCGATTTGACTTTTTCCGCTTTATAAAGCACATATATTACCCGATTTTCTTCAAATTTGCCTTAACATCTTATAATCTAACTAGAAACACCTGTCGGGAATGCAGGTTGGATCGGTTCAGATTTAGATATAGCCCCCATACAAATGTCGCTCCCGATTTCACTATTTCCGCGTTACAAATCTCATATTGTACCTGATTTTCTTCAAATTTAGCACAATATCTTATAATCCAACTAGAAACACCTATGCTGGAAGTGGGTAAGATCGCTTCAGATTTAGATATAACCCCCATTCAAGTGTCAGTCCCGATTTGACTTTTTCCGCTCTAGAAACCACATATGTACCCGCTTTTATTTAAAGTTGGCACCAATTTAAAACGCCTATGGTGAAAGTGGGTCAGATAGGTTCAGATTTAAATATAAATTTATTTATTATTTATACAAATGTTGCTCCCAAAGGATTAACAGATTTTGGCCCAACTTTACATATTATATTTCACCTATAAATATACATGGTAAAAAACGGTTCACATCGTTCCATATTTCATTAAACCCCCATACAGATGTCCTTTCCGATTTTTTGCCGAATTGTATTATAATAGGATAGAAAGTGGAGTGTATCATATAGTCGGCTCCGTCCGAAAGTCATGGTACCCCTCAGAAAATTAAGAATCTCTCCAATTTTCACAAAAATTACGTACCATTTATTTTTGTTATTCACTTATATACTACAACTAAACAAAAAAAATAAAAATAAAATAAATAAAAATATATAAATTATTAATTAATGTAACCCAATTAGCACCACATATGTCATGATACCCAAAACTCAAAAGTGGAATTACATTTAACCCATTTTGACCCAGTGTAAGATTAATCGAACAGTAAACAGTAAGAAACAGTGAAAAAAAACAGAACAGATTTCGTGACAATTCTGTCGTGTGGACGGCGTACAATACTACACACATCTCTAAGACTTAAAAGTCGTGATTTAAACCACGTTGAGTATTTGTGTAATCATTTTGAAAAACTCATCCAAAATCGCACCATTTCCAAAAAATCTCAGATCAAAAAACCCATTCCGAGTGAATGAGGTCAACTATACCGAAAAACAGATGCGCTCATTGCTGACCCGATCGATTGATCTACGGCTTCTGATCTATCCACCTATATATAAAGTAAATCAATTTAGTTCAAAAATTGTAAAATTTTAATGCAAAAACAGAACAAGATAACTTCAAATTATATATTAGTTTTAGTTTGTATTTTTTTAGTCTGTAATCAATATTTGACCGTTTGCATCTATATTTAATAGAATGCAAATTTATTTACAAATGGCATGGTGACATTTATTACTTGGCTGCAGACTGCCACGATCATGATTTCCGACATGTGAAAGTCTTTGTGGTTAAATTGTAAGGGCCTATTTTGAATGTGAACCACACCTGAACGTCAAGTTTTTTCTGCATTTCATTTGGCATTTCTCAATTTGAACCATGGAAAGATGCACAATCGAGCAACGCCAGGGTTGTCAGATTATTTTGTACCTGTATCGCCAAATCTATTGTCGGAAATCGCCAAAAACCGCCAAATTTAAACAAATTCAGTTTTTGTTAAAAAATCGACAAATTCCATTTTATATTTAGTTCTCGTAAAAATGTATGGAATTCAGATATTATATTTGAATTGAATATTGTCTACATTTCATGATAAAGAATTAATTATTCTATTAGCATTTATTATTCTTAATAAAAGTTTTAAATTTTCTTATACAGTGACCTAGTTTAGGCAAATCATAACCCAGAATACATTTTCAACGAAGGGATTTTGGTTAAAAAACAATTCGCATTAAATATATACTTTTTCTCCTTTATGAAGCAGTTTCTAATATTGAGTTGATCTATTTCTCCCGTTTTCATGGACCAATGTCTCCTAAATATTATTTTAGGTATTTTAAATGGAACGAAAAAGAAACAAATCTCAATAAAAGCATTTTGAAAAATCTGTTGTAGTAGAAAATTCAATTCGTCTACATTTATCACAGTTTTTGATTATTATTATTTCTCAATTCTAAAATGCACATGGTTTGCTTATAATCGATAGAAATACGCCTTTTTTGACTTTCTAAGAAAATCACAAAGATAACAAAATACAATTATCTTTAAAATAAGGCTTCATTCCTTGAATTGTACCTACGCGTTTTCACACAATACAATTTTCAATGTTCCTACCTCGAACCTTTTTTTGATTTTACTTCAATTCATCCTCTATAAACAAAATATTTTATAAAGTGCAGTCATCCTACTAAGTTGCAAAGAATAGGAAATGGTAATTTAAATTTCCTAAATAATTTGTGTTTTATTCAAAATCGACTTCGGCCCTTAAAATTTAACCACCCTTTATGTGGAAAACAGCCCAATAGAAAAAATTAAATTCACGGGATCTTACACG